>JAQPZY010001218.1:1657500-1702594 GCA_029931535.1 Margaritifera margaritifera | reverse complement strand
ACTTTAGAAGTAGTTGTCAAGCAAGCTGATATTTACTATGTGTATAAAATGAGTTTTGCTAATTATTTTCACAAGGAAGGTAATAAGGACGATTTGAAGAAGTAAAAATCTTGTGAAAGTGGAGGGATAAAACGTAAGACTGCTACTGAGTGTGAGAATTCCTTAAACCAAGAGAGTGTAAAAATTCTAATGAACATTTCACCAAATGGACCAGAGCTTGAGGACTTTAACTCAGACACAGCTATCAACTGCTGGCTTAGTGCTGGTGCAGGTGGCAGACATGTACATTGACATTTTTTTCAAAATCCAGCAGCTAAAACATATTTACATGTACCTGAAGTAGCCAAATGTACATCAACAACTGTTTTAGAAAAATGAAATTCTTTTAAGAAATAATTATGTTGTATATTATTTCATTTCTTCTTTCTATGGATTAAGTACATACATCTCATCAAATCTCAGCAAGTGATTACCATTTTGGGACAAGTGAAAAACAAGGTGGGACAAGTGAAAAGTAAGGTGGGACAAGTGAATTTTCTGAAACCACTTCTCCTGGACAAGTGGATGAAAAAAAAAAAATTGCTCAGCCCTGTCTTTGGCATAAGGTTTTTCTGGTCTTTGTAAGGTTTTTTTTGGTCTGGTGTACAGGTTTTTGTCTCTGGAGGTTGACAGGTATGCATCTGATGTATTTCACAATCATTGTTAAAAAGCAAAAATGGTATGCTGTTACATCTGCAGCATATTAATGGCTACAGTTTCCATATCCTGACCTATATGTTAAATATAAGAACTGAGATTTGTTCTTTGCATCCTCTATAATTACACAATCACAATATCACTTAGATATTTTTCAATGATAATGTTGAAATTGTTTGAAAATTATCTCATTTGGTGTCTTGTGTTACATCTTTTGTTCAACCCAAAAAAATATTTTGTTTTACACAATACGCATAAGGAACTATCTCCTTTATTACAGAAATAAATATCAGGTGTTTTATAATTATGTAACCTGGACAAGTTATAATAACTCTAAAAAAAATTAAAAAGTGAGTCTGAGATGTAACACAAATTTTATGACAAATAAATTCTGTACCATTTATCTATTCATTATATTTGAAAAATATGTAAATTTTAAAAAATCTGAATTTAAAAAGTGATATATTTTATTCAGTTCTGATGTTTTGTATTCCCAAAGATAAATTCAAGGAATTTGGGAACAAAACAAGGAGTCAGTGAAGAAATTGAAGGACTTCTCAAAGATAAAACCATTTTTAAAATTCAAGTCCAAGACAACCCATCAAAATCACAGATTTTTCAAAGTTGTACGAACAATGTGTACCAATGATCAAACCTACCAAAAAAGCATATCTGCACCCATTCCCAGTAACTCATTTTTGAAGTCATCAAAACCAGCCTGTTGTACTGATTTAAAATGATATATAAATTGGCACAGGACTTGCCTGAAAATATGTACAAATGTCGATAGGGCCATTTTTACTATAAACTACCAACACTGGAAATAAAGGCAACATTAATATTAATTTTATGAGGAAACATCAATACAATGAACAAGTTTTTGGCAAGTAATTTTCCATAATGGTTTCTATACTGGACAACAGAACCATAGGTTATGTTTTTAGATCTTAAGACCTTTGTGCATTAAAAGTTCTGACCTTTAAAACAAGGACATAAAAGTATTTCATTTTCTCTCTACAACTTGCACCGAGAGGATAAATGCCATGGACATGATTTTTAAGGCTAAATATTTCCTCAGGACGCCGTTAAGAAAAGCATGGGTACTGTCACGACTTTCTTTACATTACAATGGATATATTTTCAACACCATTTCAGGTGAAATACATACCTCAGCAACTCTCATCCTTGCCATGGATCTTGTCACTACCGTACTGCACACACCGCTGTGGCAGCGATAGTAATTCCTCAAGGGAATAACCATTGCTGCAACAACACCAATTTCTATCTAAATATTCTTAAAGGCTATGGGGGATTTCAGGCACTGCTCAAAATATTACTGAAAAAGAAAAAAAATACAAACTAGTACAGCAATATTGCATTTAGAACTATTTGAGAAGGAGGAAGAATGAGAGAAAGAAAAATTATATTATACAATTACAGACTCTTTGCCATACACCTGGTTACAACCTGATGCCTCTGTGGCAGCAACAGTAGTTCCTCAAGGGAAATAACCATTGCTACCACTACACCTATATAAATACTCTCAAAGCACAATATTATATAATTATAAACTTTTATTTAGGTGAATATCAAGGTTTATGAAAAAGTAAACATCATACTGACTGATGTGAAGCACCAGAGATTAATACGATAGGTTTACTTGTTCCTAAAACTTCATCTTCATCAAAACAAAGTTCTGCAATAATGTTTTATTACACAATAGAGAAAAAATGAAAAAATCTGCTTTAGAATTCTAGATATGCCATTTCAACTGCACAACACTAAGAACATAATATTGTGACATCACATTTAAGCCAATAATATCATGATCATGTGACAAGAATAACTGAGGGCCCGGGTGTCCAAGTGGTCTAAGGCGCTTGACTTTTCAGATCACTGGACATCTCCCCTCTGTTCCACATGTGGATTTGAATCTTCGGCTGGGCCAAAGTGGGTATGTGAGAAGCTTGTCAGTAGATTCCCAGTTGGTCGCTGGTTCTTCCCTGGGTTTTCCCCAGGTTCTTCCTCCACCAGATGTGGACAGAGGTGAGATTGTGAGTGACATGTAAAAGGCCACCAAGGGCCCGCAACAAGAGAGAGATCGAGACGTATCTTAACCACCATGATATATGCCTGTAACCTGTAGAATGCATAAATAGTCAACATTCCTGCTTAGAGCTCAGTAAACTATCATTCAGCTAGTTGTCACAGAGACAATATAAAGAGCAAGTGTCAGAGATGAACAGCCACCATTTCACAAGAATTACTTAATTGGTTGATAATAGCTAAGGTGATATTGTATTAAGTCCTTTGAACACTGCTGTCGAAGAACTCATTATGATAATTTGCTAATTTGCATAGCTAAAGTACACCAAGTGGAACAACCCAATTTGTTTGAAGTCCGGTAAATCAAAGAGATGTGTGTTGAATAACAAGTTTTTACACATCATTGCCTTGAATAAGAATGTTTAAACCATCTTTATTAAATATTTTTGGCAAGTTCATGATCAAAGGCAACATTTCATTGAAGTCTGAGTTTACTCCTTATATAAAATGCAAAACCTGATTATTTTGGTAGTCAGAATAGTGTACAAGACTAGTGATTCATCTTTTAAGGCAAAAGGTCGAAATGCAACTGTGATTCTGGGAAGGAAAAGCCATTTGTGAAGCAAGAATAGCCCAGCAAAACTAAATTTCAGAACTCCTGATTGACAAAGTTTGACTTTGTGAAGTGCAGCAGAAAGAAAGCATCTAGTTCTTTACACATATTGCAAACACCATGTCGACATTAGCCATTCTGCTTTGCACATACTGCAAACACCATATCGGCATTAGCCATTCTGCTTTGCACATACTGCAAACACCATATAGACATTGGTCATTTTGAAATGGACGACATTTGTCCACATAGCAACTACAACTAACATTGGGACAAGGCATGAATGTACAGCTCAATCCCAAAGCAAGTTACAGGTTTAAACAATCAGCAGAAGATGTTGCAAATCATTTTTCAGACCTGTGTATGGAAATGTTCCTGAATAGCAATACAGTGGTCCCCCTCTTATAAGACCACCCCTTCTGCAGCAAAAAAGTGGCCTTATAAGATGGGTGGCCTTTCTAGAGGGGGATCACACAGTTGTGAGTAATAACTACATATAAAGTATAAAAGATGTAACTAATTTTTATATATCGTTGTGGCATCAGTTTTGGAGCTTCATGTGTTTCGGAGCGGCCATTTTATTTTGTGATAACATGCAGCTGATGACGCAATTTTCAGAAGTTTTGTTGACAGTCCTTTCACGCTTTGCTACAAGTAAAGAAAATGCTTCGAATTCGTCTCAGTGCTGTAAGTATACACATTATGCATAACAATTACCAAAAAACATAAAATTTCCTAAGACACTTTCATACCCATTCAAAATACTTTTTTTCCCCTCATAATATCAATGAATTGAAACGTTTGGTGCAACTTCATTTGTTGTCGTCTGTCAAATGAATAAAATCAGGTGACTTCTTATCTCCACCCACTGTTCAGTTATTTTTTCCTACGGAAGCCCATTAAGGGAATAATTATAAATTTTGCTGTTTAATTTAATGGGATATTTTTTATTTTTTTTATCTCCTTATTTGATGTTTTTAATACAGAAAAAAAGAGTAATCGATTTTAATGAAATAAATAAATAAAATTTAATGATAAATGCTTATATATTGGAAAGTTAACATTTACATAATTTTTTAAAGAAAAAGTATTAAACAATTTTAATAATGTCATAAATACATTACACACATTTTTCCATGATTTTCAGAATGGTGGAAACATGCATCGACACTATTGTCGTTATGACCAAGAAGCTTTAACTAAAGCATACATGGATGTTAAGGAGAAAAAAATGCCAGTTAAAAAGGCGGCAAGGTTGCATAGTGTTCCCTAAACAACTTTACGCCAACGAGTCATTGGTGAAGTGGACATTGACACGGTTAAATCTGGGCCAAATCCATTATTTTCCTTGGAGCATGAAGCTAGGCTTGTAGACCACATTTCTCTTTTGGCGAAAGTGGGCTATGGTTTATCCCGTTCAGTATGTATGTAATTTGGCCACAGACTATGCTGTTGACATTGGACTTCGTCAGAAGGATAATCCATTATCACTGCAGTGGTATCGCAACTTCAGATCGCGATAGACTATTTTAGCTGTTAAAAAACCAAGGTCTCTCGCAATCGCACGTGCAAAATCGACATCAAGAGAGAAAGTAACCGCTATATTTTGGGGAACTGGAGAAAAACATGAACACTTATAACCTGAAAGGAGAAACCACAGTACATTTACAACATCGATGAGAAGGGCATTTCCGATAATCATACCCCTCGCTTTTGTAGTTCGCCGTAAAAAAATCGAAACCTGTCCAATTACCAGTGAATGTCATATAATGTGACTGTTTTATCGGCCGGGAATGCTTTAGGTTCATCCATTCCTGCTTATTTTATATTTCCGGGAAAGCGAATGAGAAATGAATTGCTTGAGGGTGCAACAACTGGTGTTTCTAGTACTGTTAGTGAGACTGGATGGTCCAATGTTCAAGTATTCAGGAAATATCTCGAGGAACATTTCATCAGCTATGTACAAGGGCGTGATCCATCTCAGCCACTGCTTCTGTTGTATGACAGACACAGATCAGACGTATCTTTGGCAGTCATTGATTGGGGCAAAACAACATAACATCATTCTTTTCGTATTACCGCCTCACACTAGTCATGTTCTACAACCACTTGACGTCGGATGTTTCGGACCGTTTCAGAAAATATACAATAATGAAAGGGCAAAATTCATTAGAGAAATGTCATCATCATCTGTTCCTAAGCACGCCATATGTGACATAGCATGCAGAGCCTACAACTTAAGTCTGTCTGGTACTCTTCGATCATCTTTTAAAAAAAAATCTACCCTTCAATCTCTACCCCTTCAACCATCTGCATTCATTCATACCAGCTACAGTATTCCAACATGAAAGCAATGACTCTGATTCCAACGAAGTACCAACATACCATCCAACAAAATAACGAATGTTTTACTCCAACAACAGACAAAGCAGTAGGTTGTCATGCTCTCAAGCAGTCGAGCTGCTGGTTTCTTCAGCAAGAAGCAGATTACTGGACAAATAAGAATTTATTAACTACCAAAAAACCAGGAAAACCAGTAGATTTACAAATTTTGTCACAAAATAGATTTATTAAATTTTTAAATTTATGGCAAAAAATTTTACAATTTTTAAATTATTAAAATTAATTAATATCTAACAAAATATATTTATTATAAAAAAAATCAAAACAATCAATTCACAAAAATTTAATTAAATAAAAAAAAAAAATATCTAATAATTTTTTTTAAAGATATCATGATTCAAACTTTTTGATATTTTATTTTAACATACATTTTTACACAATTTTTAAATTTTCTCTTGAATATTCAATTTTTTTTCTGATTACAAATTTACTTTCTTTTCAATTTGTTACGCTGGCATGAAAAAAGGTGCAATGTTTTTTAAAATTCAGTTTAGTAAATGATCTTATAACGTAAATTGTGCCTCACGAAACAATGACTCTGCAAAAAAAAACAAGTGTTACAAACCAAATCTATCCTCAATGTGTGTTAAGAAAAATCTCCTATTTTGCTATCTTAAAATCCAATCATAGGAGACAAAATCATTAAAGTCTGCAAAATACTCTTTCTACTCCACTTAAATTCTGGTATCCAAGCGTTGTTAAACTTGTTCTTAGCTGCTTCTTAGCATTGGAGAAGCGGACATTTCGGCATTTGACATGCATTTAAGAAAAAATATAACAACTGCCCCCTAAATACAATCCATCGTGAAAATACAAACAACAACTAAAATAATGATATATCAATTAAATCATTTTCTTTTATTTTTTTACAGATTAGTTTTTAATCAAAGACTCATGGTCATCAAAAACCTTTGATCCTTATACTTATAACTTATAATCAAACAACATCCCGCATTTCCTTAAGATTACCAATTGACAACAATCTTGATTCATGAATTCTGAAAACATGCAAACAATTGATCCCTCACCGCTGTATCCATATCATCTAGGTAAAAACGCCCAAAATGTGGCTGGTTTGTTTTAAAATAAAAAAAAAAAAAAATAATATTTTTTTTAAATTTTCAAAATACAAAATAAACATTTTTTACTAACGAAAAACGGTAGGTGCTGCTAAGTAACAGTCGGTAGTTTTTAAAAAGAGTGTATTACTGGACAAATCAAAGAATACCACTAAGAAACGCAAAGTCCAAACGGCTTATAGTTGGTGAAAGCCAATAACAGAGGATAGCATTGTGCAGGAAATATTTGGACATCTTGAAATGCAATCGTCAAAAAAAGCAAAGAAAAATGAGGACAACGGAAAAACATATAATCCTAAAGGAATCTCACTATCTGAAGGTTCAAAAAAGTCAGGGAAAAAAAATAAAGCTTACACACCCTATTAAGATCCAGTCAGATGGTGTTAATATGACTGGTCCATCGGGCAAGCATGTAATATCAGAACGGAAATCGGAAGAAATGGATGACTCTGAGTTTGTAGATGACGGTGAACCCTGCTGTGTATGCAAACAAGAACTGCCCGGATGCCATGAAACACAATCATTACATCGAATTCGTCAGTTGGGCACAGTGTTGTGTTCAAGATGCAGTCACTGGGTTCATTTGAAGTATTGTACCGAAGTAAGAGTCTTGAGGCGGAATGAGGTCTTCAACTATCCCTGTCATCCCGAATTGCCAAGGAAAACTATGGCAGACTGTAGAGATGTTTAAAGAAAGTTTTCACATGTGTACATATCTAATTTTGAAGTTAACAGTTAAATTTTCAGTTTGAACCAGCTGAAAAAATTATCCCTCAACATTTGTTAATTCTTTTCTGTTAATAAAACTAAGCAGAAGAGATAGAAATACAATAAGAAAGAAAAATATTGATTCATACTAAGATGACAATTGTTATGTTCGCCATTGTAGCCAGTTTGTGCCACCATACATGTCTTTTGATCAACCGCTCCGAAACAGATGACGTTATAAAGGTAAGCGAAACGGAGTACGCATAAATAAACTCACGGAACAAAGGTCAGTGGCCATAAATAGTTTGAAGCTTTGACTTTCAGTGCCATTATAACGATCATTCATAGTGTAAATGAACTTTTAATAAAACTTACATTGTTCACGAATTATTCCGCGATTTCTTCTTAAGGGCTCCGAAACTGATACCGCGAGGATATTTAATATTTTCATTTAAAAATCACAGGAATATTATCTGGTTAAGGACTTAATGTGATAAAACTAATATCAATGTTATTTTTAAAAAATATGAATAATCATGAATCGTGGTGCAAAACCACCTTGTCAGTAAATTCTGGGCACAAACATTTGGCTGTAACTATCACTGTACGTCCGTAGATTCTGCCTTCCCACTCAATGCAGTTGAATGTATATTGACGATGTTTATTTGAATCTTTCTTACATAAAATTTCTCAGTAGTTATGAAAAGACTCTCCCTATTTTAGTTAATTTATTGCTTTCACTTTTCGTTCTACACTGAGATGTCTGACTATATTTTGCGACAACTTATTCCTTCGCGGGCAATCACACGAGAGGCATAGTGTTTACAACGGAAGTGAGTCTGTCACGTGATCGACTTATTTTTGTCTTCTCCAGTCTGGTACTTGGTTATGTACATTTCATAATCTAAGATAGGGAAACGATAACGGCTAACATACCATTTTACAATCTGGCGACCGGATGTCACACTGAGTTAAGCTGAACAATGCTGTGCTTCTCAGCAGTTAGCTTTTGTCATCTTGATAATTATCGGTGGTAATAATAGCCAGTAATTATCAAAGTGATAAAAGCTAACATCTAAAGAACACATGGCAGTCAGGATAATCGGATTACTTTCCTCTTTGTAAGGATTAAAGTTACTTTATTGGCATGTTGGAATAAAATGTCAATGTGTTGAATTGAGAAATGTAAAATTATTAGCGAGATTTTAACCTGTAAACAACCATTATGTGGCCGCTCGCGAGGGGTACATTTGACCGTTTTTGCACTAAAATGCTGGTCGCGTTAGAGGGGTGGCCGTCCTTGAGGGGTACTTTTGAACACAAACTCGTCGGTGCCAAGAGATTGTGGCCATATAAAGCGGGTGGCAGCTGGTCAGGGGGCCGTTCAAGAGGGGGACTACTGTATCGCTAGCAAATGCAGTTGTAAAAGGACAAAAGCAATGAATATCATAAATAATGCAATTGCACCAATGTTGGACAATCAAATAACCGTGCTATGTTCAAATAACATACATGTACTCGGTCCTGATTGATGAATCTTAAGACAATGGAGGTGACAAGACCATAGCTATTTTTGATCAAGGTGTATAACCATGCCATGAATAAAGTTTGTCATCCACCTTCAGGAAAACCAAGATATGATAATCTAACTTCGGTGGCCACTGCATGTTTGACACTGCACCACAACAGTGCAGATGCAGAAATATCATTTTCTATGCTGAGAAAAATTCAACAAGATCTTTGGGGAAGTTTTAATAACAGTCCCATAGTCTTTATTGAGATGAACACAAATGCCACTTGCATTGCCTTCAAACCCACAACTGAACTACCAAGAGCAGCAAAGACTGCCTTTATTCCACAATGCAATGAATGTTAAAGACAGAAACTTGGTGTATTTTCTTATTTAACGTCTGTGTGGTTGTGATTATGTGATTGTGTTCGCATACATGTGTGTGTTGATGACATTTGACAATGCAAAGTCTACTATTTTTTGTTTGCAAGTGTATTAACTGCTTTGAAGAAAACCAATGTTATTTTCTTTTTTTCAAATTTGAATTTCATTTTATATAGGCTTAGATAAAAAGATGACACTGCATTTTTGGGATCACATGCACTGACTCCCCTTGGGGCATGAAAACACTTTCTGTGACTCTGGCAGGTATGCTTCCCAATCTCATTTGTCTATGTCGAGTGATTTTTGCACAATCATGCTAGCAAGGCCTTCACACCCCCACCCAGTCCCAAAAATATAAAGTCCAAAAAGCTCAAATATTTGTTTCAAAAAATCTTATTTGTCTGTTAACGTTTTTTTTAGGGATGCACAGACTGACATGGTACAGATGTATGGACATAGGGACAGTGAGAAACTAGATGAGGAGTTTGGTGAAAATCCCATGTCAATGTGACTTTCTGTTGAGCAGAAAAGCTTTAACAAGATTTTCAACATAGCAGCTATGCTGGCAATATTGGATGTCTGACTGGCACTATTTTGATTTATGTTCAACTAGACATCACAATAAGTCTTTTGGTGAAACCCATGTCAATATGACAATCCGCTGAGGTGTAGTAATAACATGATTTTCAAGTTGGCCACTGTGGCAGAATTTTCATTTGGGATCAACTAAACATCATAAATAGTCTAGCAGTGAAAACCCCATGTTGATATGACTTTCCACTCAAGAGGAGTAGTGGTAACAAGATTTTCAATACAAATGCTGTGGTTGCCATATTGAAAATCAAATTGGCACCATTTTTATTTAGGACCAAATAGACATCATAAGAAGTCTTCTGGTAAAACTCCATCCCAATATGAATTTCTGTTCAGGAGGAGTAGCTGTAACAAGATTCGAAGATGGCTGTGATGGCTGCCATATTGGATGTAATTTCAGCACCATTTTCATTTAGGACCAAGAAGGCATCATAAGAAGTCTTTAAGAGTGAAAACCCCATGTTGACATAGACATCCACCAACACTGTCTGGAAGGCTGGCATGTATGAATAATGGTGCATTATTCTTTTATCAACTATTTCAACACTTGTAATCTGATTCAGGATGATCAGTTTGGCTCTATGACTGATAAATGGCTGCAAGCAGTTGATAAAAGAGAAATGGATGGCGCTATTGTGGTCGATTTTTCTAAAGCTTTTGATCTTGTAGACCATAAAAATGCACTTTAAAAACTGACATTCTACCAATGTAATGAAAACTCCCTAAACTGATTTACTTCTTACTTAACTGATAGAGTGCAAAAAGTATCTTTAAATGGTCCCCTTTCTGAAATAAAAAATACTGTGGATTACCACAAGGATCTATCCTTAGACCTTTCTTATTCATTCTATTTATTAACAACTTACCTTTTAAAATATGAAATTCAATTTCTTCCACTTACCTTTATGCAAATGATACCACACTATCCAAGTCAAGTAAAATTAAAACTGGACATAAAAATAACTTACAAGATGATCTTAACAGGCTTGAAAATTGGTACTAGGAAAACAGTATGATTATAAATACAGAAAAAAAACAGGTCATGCTAGCTACAACAAAACAACAAGAGTAAGGCTAGATAGTGACAAACTCTCAATTTCTGTTTGACTATGTTAACCATAATATGACTTCTCATGACAAAATTCTTGGTGTATTTGTAGACAACAATCCAACCTGGTCTATTCACATTAAACATGTTTCAAAAAAGGTTAATTCTTATCTTTGGCTACTTAAGATCATCAGAACATTCATTCCTTTTTCAGTATAGGGTCACATTTTATAGAAGTTAAATTCAGCCATATTTGGACTATTGTAATGAAATTTGGGGTACATATAATTCCTCCAATTCAAACATAACAAAACTTTCAAGACTCCAAAATGCCATTTAATTTTAGAGCAATGTATAGACAATTTTGAGGACAATGAATTGTATAACATTTTTAGAAATATATGAAAGAATATTCTTTAGGAAGGCTAAGTTCATGTTTAAAGTGTGCAGAAAAGTCATTCTGGTCTATCTAAGCAATATCTTTCAAGAAAGAGATGCTGATGGTAATCCAAATTTAAGGTCTGTTGGAAATAAAAATTACATTATACCAAAGCCAAAGAAGAAATTGTTTAAAAAGAACTTTCAATATACTGATCCACTGGTATGGAACACCATCCCCAATGACATAAGGCAGGCTCCTGGCATTTCTTCTTTTCATAATAAATGTCTTAAATGGATGAGATCTTAAGACGGTCAAACAGTTATAATATAAATACCTCCTGTTTTTCTTTGCTTATAGATCTTTTTCACGTATGAATTTTTTTAATACAATATTTTATATTTGTGTGCTCACCGATACTTGTGCACGTGCAACAGGCTTTAAACTTTGTTTGATTTTCAGAATAAGTCAGTTCTTTAGTGTTAAGCTAAATTTTGTCACATTGTGCTGTATATGCTGTTTATATTGTAAATAACTGAAGGACTCGTGCTAGATTAATTCCTGTTACAAAATTACCTTCTCTAAATAAAGTCATTATTATTATTATTATTATTATTATTATTAATAATTTTATTCAATACCATTGGCAGAAATACCCCTACCCCAGTAAATATTAAACGCTAAATCCTATATATATGTTCTAGCCATTTCGGTTCTACATTGGCATACCAAAAGAAACATGTTTACTCACCAGCTCAGAACTTGAAATCCAAGGAAATCATACACTGGCCAGAGTATTATACCCCCTAAAACCACGTGATTGACTAACCAGGTAACTGCAACGTCCAGTAACAAAGAGGGTGTCCAATTGTTACGAGAAACAAAAATGTACATTTACTTATGTGCACATGGAGCACGAGATGTATGAACAATATTCGCTCATGCAGGTAAAACGACCGACTAAATACTGAGTGGAAATCGTCCATACTAGATCAGACCGGAATCCAGTCTGGTTCCCCGTACACCTAAAGGCATAAATTTCTGCGGGTGGTACCGTCCATGCGAAGCTATATTTAGGCGTGAGGTCATTATGAGTGGCGTAACTCCTGCCAAATTCGTAACCTGCTATTGACGCCTTCAAAAAATGTATAATAGCCAGTTACAAGGTATAAATGAAAGTGTATCATTGATTACACTATAGTCGGAGTATAATAATACAAGGTTGCCAATTGTGGACCCATTATTGGAGACCGCATAAACACACCCGCCCTAAAAAGAACGCCACTTCATGGAATTTTCCACACAGTTGGCGAATTCCGATGTAAAATAGGTTTTATTTGTCTATTTCTTCAAGAAAGCTCTGTGCCGATTTCTTTCCATTAGTATAGCAAGGGTTGTTATTCTATTTTATTACGTCTACTGTTATCAATGGCTCTCAGTTTGCTTTTGTTTTTTTTTAAAGCGATATATTCGATACACTGATATATGATATTTAAAATATTTAACATTTCACCATACTTCTATTCCTACGACTGGCTGAAGTAACAGGAAATGGGTGTGCTGGCTGATCAGTATGAGCAAGATACGATACGATGATATTATGATAACAGCGGCATACATTTCTAAAGTTTATTTGGTAATGAATACAAAGGAAACTCATCAGGAGATACTAATTTGAACACACACACACAGAGGCAAACAATCCGGTAAACGTTACGCGTGATATTTGAAATGGGAATTCGCTGTCCGATATCAATGTTTTTCTTGTCACATTAGGGTGCAATTGTTTATATTTCTGTTTGAATCAGTTTCCCCCTTTGGACTAGGAACCATCTGTTTCTCTTTTTTTTTTTTTTTTTTCTTTTTTTTAATAAAGCTAATTTCAATCAAAAACGGCTTTTATTTTTAACATGTAGATTCCAGGCAGATCTGACGAATGAAATAAACTCCATGAATGCATTACAGCAAAATAAAATGTTCATTGAGGTACTGCTGTGCTCAAGTTATCCAAATGGTTAATGTACGAGTTCTTGATTACGACAAGGTCACAAACAAACAGAGAAAAGGACGCTTGAAAATGCATCAAAAAGTATGTAATCAACAAGAATGTACGAGATGCACCAAAACTGTCTCTTTAACTATACCCAGAAATATAAAGCGATCAACTTCCTGAGATCATATGATCATCAGAGTTGCAGAATCAAGACGAATAATGTAATAATGTCTTGTTGTGAAAATGATATATATTTAATGGATAAAATAAACACATTGCTCTATGGATGTATTCAGTCATCTTGTAGTCAAATAAAAAAAATTGTTTCGTTATAAGTTTGTTCTTTCTTTGTGTTTAAGGGTATGCTTGCCTATAAGTCTAACCCAACTGCAAACTGCATAGACCCAGATCTGCTGTCAGATAATGCACCAGCAGATCTGGGTCTATTCAGTTTGTTATGAATAATCAGTAGAACACACAAAGCAGACCCTGGTCTGCCGCTACATTATGCGATGACAGATCAGGGTCATTATTGTTTGCAATTGGACCCTTCTTATACGCCAGTACAGGCGGTATATACTATCTGTCCCTTCATACAATCAGGTAAGACATGATTTTCTTCAAACAAGGTTTCTAATACTTTCATGTCCTTCGAATAGAAGGCAAGAAGGAACCTTGTATTTTCTCTGAAATTTTTGACGATAAAATCATACTTTTTGACAATTGAACCTACCGTCACTCCCCCCCCCCCCCCGCACCTGTCTGCCACACCTAAGAACTGACCAATTGCTGATCAGACCTAATTACCTGCACGCAATCTTAGACAGTTAGACAACTGACTATGTTTTAGTTGAATTAAATAGTAATTTTTTAACATAAGTATCTTACAAAAATTAAAGGCCGAATTTTACAAAATTCATAGGTTGTAATCATTTTCATATATACTATTATGCTTGAAAAATTCAACAAATTTTAACAAAAATAAAAATGAATATGCTAACGAAGTAGGAGGAGTTAAAGGTGGCTATGTCGTTTGCAAACACATATGTCCCATAGTACATAACACTGAAAGCTAACTTGGTGCGAATCCGACAATCCTTGGTTGGCGATTCTGTAACCAACTAGTCCAAATTTGTAATAAAGGGAAACAACTCTGTTCACGCTACCACATAATCTGCTGTATTGCAGCTATTATTTTGTAATACACGTTATATAACCAACTTTACACGTATGTTAAAAGTTGTGCACAATTGTACAGAGAAAAAACTGAAATTATTATAGGTTTAAAAAAATATTTCGTGTTACGTAGTACAGAAAAGTCAACATTATCAGGTGAATCAATGAATTAATACAGTTTATTGCATAAAGTCAATAACCAAACCATGGCAAGTACATAATATAATACATGAATTCGGAAGGTGGCACAGAAGAAGAAAAAAAAAACTTGGGTGGTATCTATATAAATTATTACAGCTGCATATCTGCCTTATCCATCTGGGAGAGGATTTTATTAAAGTCCACGTGCACCTTATATATATGTATGTGTGTGTGTGTGACTTTTTAAAATCCGATATAAATCTACAACATAAAATCTATGCAAAGATTTTTTTTTTTTTACTAGTTTCTTGGTTCATAGCCTATAAACGAATCTTAGCATTATCTACTATATTTCCACCCCTTTAAATTAACATAATTTGTGTCCTGTTTGTATTTACTTTCAAACGCCATTTATACCAATAGTTACCATTAGTATCCAAGAGTATCCAAAACAAATTTGGAAACCTTTTATTTCGGAAACAAAATTACTATATCATCTGCATAAAAAATCAAAAACAACTGCAACGTAATTAAATCTATCCACGGAACCTCATTTTCTGAAAATTTCACTTCAAAATCGTTATTAAACATAACAAATAAAAGCGGTGTTAAACAGTCATCTGACCGTACCCCAGCTGCACGCATACAGAGAATGCATACGTAGAATGCATAATATTAAAAAAATTTCCTCTAATCCCCAACTTCAGTAATTTGTACCATAACAAGAAAAATCTGCATCGAACACAGATCAAAATTATCTTCACGAATATAGTCCAATAAATCTGTAATACAAGCATTCAATTCACTACAAGCATCATAAGGGCATCACTGTATATGGTTTTAGTACATAATAATTTATCAGTGATTAAAATACCATTTCATTAGGATATGTACAAACTGGAGATCTCACTGCCGAAGCAAATACACTTACCATAATAATCTCCTTTGTATTCAGCAGTGATCGATGGAGCATAGTTAAGCACAAAAATACTAGTGGGTGAAGTGGAATTCAGCCTTAAAAATATCCAAGAACCCTTTTTGGGGATATATCTTATAATATGTGATATATGTACAAATATAAAGATAAATGTTCCATATCAGTATTATGTTCTATATATTAACTCGCCTTCTTCGTGCATTAATTCACAACGGGGTTCGTTATCCGATAATTTACTGATGAACCAGGCATCCCTATTTTTTCCGGTTAAACATTTTTCAGTAAACAATATTGTATCAATACCATCTGGATTCATCTCATTTTAAAAAGCACTATACATTGGACATTACTTCGGGGGAAGCCGCAGTAGTTCACTTAATAGAGCATCATGCTTTTAATCCTAGAGTTGTGGTTCTATACCCGCCTGGCCAGCCCGGTTTAGCTGTCTAAGTGTGGTCTTGGGAAAGGCGCTTAGTTCCCATTTTCTCGACATAATATAAAAATAATGTGTTGAAAATGTCGCCAAACACCACCAAGTCATGAATAATTAGATTGGTTTTATTATACAGCTCCTGGTTGTATTTATAAATTTCCTCTTTTAATATACTTAATGAAAGAATCTTTTTTTAAATGCAATTTAGTTTTGAATGCACCAGTTTAAATTTTTAAATTCAAAATTAATAAATCTTTTGTCGCAGGTTTTATCATTTTGTCAAATTCGTCAATACTACTGAGTAACACACCAATATTAATAACCAAATCTCTGTCGAAATATTCAGTTGTAGCCCATTTTATGGTTATATTCCAGCAGTAACCTTATCTTTGACAGTTGGTAAGGTCTGAACATTTAACATTTTGATTTTGTTCTTTGAATCACTAATATATAACTGATATTTGTTCTTATTCTGCTTATCACAATTTTATTCACATTTTTTTTTTCTTTGAATTTTGAGGTATTGATGCTAAAACATTCACTTTTCTGCAGTACTGGCAAAGAAGTTTAGCAGACATCTTGTTGTTGAAGTTTGTATTACTGGTACTACAACCATTCATGGTGATCTTTTTTTTTTTTTTTTTTTTTTTTTTTTTTTTTTTTTTTTTTTTTTTTTTTTTGTTTACTTTCACAATTCGAGTCTTTCTGTAATGGTTCCAGTTGAGATTGTTAAGTCTTCGAGACTTTTAGAATTCTTCAAACATTTTCCCCATGTCACTCTGTTACGCATCTACCTCCGAGTTTCTCCCGTGTTCAACAGGTGGCAAAAAACTATTGAATGTCTGGTATTTGATCAGTTCTTTCTCTTCCGGTTTGTATTGTTTGCATCAGATATCGCGTTGAACCTATGTTTAAAGCAGTTCTGTGCATATAAAATCATTTTCTCTTCTGTTGTTATCAGTCTGTTTCTAAAACTCTTGAATTATATTTCTCTCTCATTACCATTCTGTTCAATACATGTTAATTTATTGTCTGCATCTTCTTTCCATGTTTTGATAGCATTCATTGCAATGACTCTAGAACAGTGGTTCACAACCTTTTTGAATATGAGGACCCCTTTTTAACCTAAAAAATTGCACGGACCCCCACATGATAATAGTTGTACTTTTAGGCTGTGGCGGGGATAAATATTTATCAGCTTGGCGCGCTAAATTCGAACATGATTTGATAACAGGAAAGCAAGAGCTGTCTGGAGGATCAATACTCGTTGCGAAGCTATGTGAATTAGCGGATCCCTTGGAATAACCAAGCGGCCTCCCAGGGGTCCGCGGCCCACATGTTGGACACCACTGCTCTAGACTATTACGTATTTAAACATCAATACGTTTCATTGTAAACTCTCTGTTAGATGTATCGGATTTAGGTACAGAATGCGTAATGCGATTGTTATTCAAGTTTAAGTCATTGTTAATTGACTGACCAAGTGTTACATCTTTCTCATCTTAACTGAAACCAAAGTCACGTAAACCTCTTAGAGGTCTGTTTCTTATTTAATTATCACTAATTTGCATATATCATCACAATTATTAAAGATAACACTTTTACTCTCGTTTCTTTTACTCTTCTAATCGTTTCTTTCCTTCTATATTTATTTCGACTTTGCTTACGAATAACTTTAGTGTACTTTTGTTTTGCAACGTTCATCAAATGAGTTAACTTTTATCATCGGGCCTCAATTACATTTAAACCTTTCATCATAAATGATTTCAGATAATGTAATTGTAAAATCCACAATCCCATATTTGATGTTTGAGCAGTTCTTATATCGTTTGTATTTTGTTCAACGTTTTTCCAACTTTTCTATTCTCTTTTCACTTTTGTAACTATCAAATTTTACAAAGTAATAAACATTGGTAAATAATGGTTGAAAGGGTAGTGTGGTCATGAGTATTGCTATTCGAGCACTTTCTTTCTATTTATAATTTGTTTTTATATTTTTTATGGTGCCAAGCCCTCGTTATTAAGTAGTCCAGTAGCCTCAAGAAAGCGGCGGAATACCAATACCTGGGAATATAGTAGTGTCCTAGCCATTAATCATAATACTACTATTATTTGCCCTCTTTGTTTCACGGAGGCTTAGGCCATTAGTAGTGTAGGGGGGGTAAATAGGTACAAAGGGGGCACTTGGGGTACGTACGAGAGTTTAACATGGAGGGGGCACTTGGGGTACGTACGGGAGTTTAACATGGAGTGGGCACTCGGGGTACGTACGGGAGTTTAACATGGAGAGGGTACTTGGGGTTACTACGGGAGTTTAACATGGCGGGGGTCTCTATAGGGACAACGGGAGGGAGGGAAATAGAATTAATCTTTCTTGAAAAAGGGTGGTCCTGTTGTATGCCTCCCAAATATTTAAGATATGTTATGTTTTGCTGCACACGCCTTGCGGCTACAAACAATGTTACAACATTTCCCAAAACCGAAGACGGGAGAACAGTAAAAACACGTTTTGTTTTATCGACAGTCTGAAATGGACTGACTGAAAATACATTGTTACAGTTTTCATGAACGCATGTTTGGGCTCAAGAATGAGAGTGTAGAATAGGACGGGTTATAGAGTGCAGAATTGGATGGGTCATACTCGAGTCATTCTTACACCGTAAAGCTATGTGCTTGTTTGTTTTGTTTGTTTGTTTGTTTTTTTTTTTTGTTTTTTTTTGGTTTCCTTCTGAAAACGGTAGATCTAGAATTTTTTCGTGACACATTGCAGTGACAAAATAGGAACAAAGCTAAGATACCTGACATGCACAAGAACAACTAAACTCAAGATTTTATATGAGCCAACGATTGACCTATGGAAGAAAAATCGTTGTACAATTTTTAAAGGTTGCAAGTTTTTGAAAAAATTACAAAACTAACGTCACATTTCACATAATCATTGTGACTACTGCCAACATTTGTGGAGAGGCATCTTAAAACGGGAACAGATACCATTATCATTTCAATCGAAATCATTGTATAAGAAACTTAGTGTTTGTGAAACAGAGAGAATTGACATTACGACGGAGAGAGAGAGAGAGAGAGAGAGAGAGAGAGAGAGAGAGAGAGAGAGAGAGAGAGAGAGAATATTTTATTCCTACTTTTAAAAAAATCACGACACTTACCTTTTTTTATGGTATATTTTCCTTAAGAAATTTCAAAATCACACATTCCATTTTTAAAAAATCACATCGATAGGAAAAAAATCCTCTTTTTTCGGTAAAATATCACAAGATTGAATTGGAGACATAGTCTACTAAAATCCTTCTTTTGAAAACGTAGATGTAAAATTCTCACAAAATAATACATCCAAACGTTCTGTGATGTATTTTGACTTAAGGCTGATACACTTTCCATTGATCACAAATTATACGATGGGGTTGTGCACAGAACATTAGATTATAATGGTCTAGACTAAAAGTAACACTAAACTTCCGAAATTGTTAGCGGAGACTGAAAATAATCCTGAAAAAAAAAAATGGAAAAAATTGGCTGACTAAAAAATAGTACTAAAATTTCGTAACTCATTAAAAAATATTTTGTTATTTTATATTTTTTTATATACAAACCCAAATAAACCCAAAACCCAAACCCAAACCTAACACACTATCCCAAATGCCTTGTGTGCTGCCTAAAAACCCCAAAAACCTGCTATCAGACGAAAGGGTATGACAAAGGGATGAAATCACGCCAACATACTATCCAACATATAAGCCATCCATTTTTTTTACTTTTTTAAAATTTTTTTTATATATCAAACACAAAACTTACACACACTACACAACCCTTTTTTTATTTTTTAAATTTTTTATTTTTTATCCAACACATACACCACACGATCCATTGCGCTGACCTAAAAATAGGGTTCAGATCGACAGTGAGATAATAGATAGAGGGGGGTGACTTCAGATCGATAGAAAGAGAGAGATAGGACATAATCATTATTATTTCAAATTCAATAAAAAACCACACAACACCATATTTTTTTTCAACAATAACCATTTTTTAATTAACAATAACTATTCTAACATAAAAATACTAACCATTCAACCATAAATTTTCAAACAGGAACATATTTACAAGGTTGACAACGTTGGGAAGGTAAAGTAAATGTTAAACTTTCTACATCTACATCATCATTTTGATGTACACTACGATTGTGAGCTAAAGACAAGAGATAACCATAACGTTGACAAAACCATTGTTGTACTTTAGCATCATTTCGAACATAGTCACTATCAAAATAAGTCAGTAAATGTTCTAAGGAATATCCAAGACTGCGTTGATGAAGATAATGAACACAATATTGTCCACACACCATAGAATCTGATCCTTGTAGTCTCACATTATTGAATCGAGTCGAGACGGCATTTCTTCTCATAAACTCGATGATGTCTTTTTCCAAAGGAGGTAATCCATAAGAATCAAAATATTCCACACAGTGATTGTTGGGAAAGTACACGGCAATCCAATGGGTTCCTGGTAGATGACTGTCGTCAGTATTGATGACATAAGCATGAACGTTTTTTGGTTTACGATGAGGTAGTTCATCTTTAGCACATACCACAGGATTCCAAGAAGAAGTATAGGAACTGCGATTCAATAAGTAATGAAGTTCCCTGGTATCCATTTTTTTGTCTTCAACAATGGAAATAACTCACTATCAATTCACACCTGACTTTATGCTTGAATTGTTCTGTCTTGTAATTCCAAGAATATTCACGTCGGATAGGTTCTGCACTCTGATGAATGAGTCCTTCGATCCGTTTGATCTCCAGAGAAGTCAATGGAGGAAAAGAAGAAGTCTGTAAGACTTTATACCACTGTGTCAACACGTGTTCATCTGAGAG
Organism: Margaritifera margaritifera; assembly: GCA_029931535.1. Taxonomy (NCBI): domain Eukaryota; kingdom Metazoa; phylum Mollusca; class Bivalvia; order Unionida; family Margaritiferidae; genus Margaritifera; species Margaritifera margaritifera. The sequence goes on along the minus strand of JAQPZY010001218.1, from coordinate 1,681,565 downwards.
TTGTGTCCAGGCCGTTTCCAAATATTCATCCAATTGTTCTTCACCTGTCAACATCATACATTTGTCGTGTTGTATCTGACTGGGATGATCGTTTTGACATCCATAACATTGTTCTTTAATCAAACTGTTAATGATTGGACTCAATTCCTGAGCATAACAGGTCACTAACTGTTTTTCGTGTTCTGGCCATCGACAAACCATAAATCCAGTAAACACAGGAACGGAATGGTTTTCTTCTTCTTCTTCTTTTTTTTCTTCTATTTGAGGTACTAAATAAATGACTTCGTCATTATCATTATCCTTTGTGGTAGTTGGTGACTGGTGAATCACTTCACAAAATCCCTCATCTATCTCGATAGGTTCTTCTACGTTCTGCATCTTTTGTTTCTTCTAATAGTCTACAATGACTTCCCTCAAACTGTTGATCTCTAGAGTGTTATCAAATTCTGCATACAAGATGACGTTCACTGTCTGGGTTAGAGCTTGACCAAACTGAAGTTCCACACGAAGGGGGCCTGATTTTATAGGGTGGAAATGTCCTTCATCGATGCCTTGGTCCGGAGTGAAATCAAATCCCCACAAGGCATACCCTCCTGCATAATCCTCGTACGTAATGCCGTGGCTACTGTCTCGGCCTAACTGTCCTGTGGCTTCATACAGGGTCAAGTAAGATCGTAAGTAATTTCTCTCGCCACCAAAGTCAGGTTCAAAAGGTCTGGTACACAAGGTCTTGCCATCTCGACTGACATCTATCTTGGTGACGTTAAAGTGTTCAAACTGGAACGGATTCTGACTGATGGCTCCGTTGAAGGCTGCATTAGAAACCATACCAATGATCAAACGTTTAGGGAGCTGTCCTTGGAAGATGTGATCTTCGACTATGGATCGGAGTCCAGCGGCTGCAGTAAAGGTTTTCACTTCCACGCGTCTAAGAGGATACTTAGCAGTGGTTCTGCTCAAGGTTTGACTGATGTCGTTAGCTACTTTGGGTAAGACTTCTACACGTCGCACATAAAGTTTGGCTTGTTGAATGATGGTTTTCCACTCGTTAGCAAAAGCTATCAAATGGAAAGCGGCACTACTGCGATTCAGTCTCAGACGTACATCTACTCCGTTCAACAAATACTTGTCTTGCAACCACATGTCCAAATGCAAACGATCCATCAGTTCTAAACTGTTCCCTCTGATTTTCTTTCGGCGTTCGTTAAATCCCACATTATGGGGATCTGCTGGAATTATTTTATGAGCAGCATCATCAGTCTGGTCAATCCTCGCCCCTGTTGACGGGGATATGTCGTTGAAGGCTCCCGCGGTGTCAGGTTTCCAGACCACCGAAGCATCCAGATGAGTGTTCTTGGCATCTTTTCCGTACGACAAGAGATTTTCCAAATAAGCACGGTAAGGGTAAGTATCCAAACTGCTGCTGATCAGTTTGTTATTCAAGTACAAATCTACTCCACTGAACAAAGAATGAAAGAAATTATTGACGGGAGCTACTAGGGAAGCTTCCACAGGAAGGCTGTTGTCACTTTTTTGTACTAGCAGTTTCAGGTACAAGTAACTGTTATTCAGATCGATGTAATCTTCGGTTTGTCCTTTGATATCAAATTCGATAGGAGCTGAATCCGTCAAAGACGATACAGGATGAAATTCCACCCATTGGGATTCTTGCATTGTCATCATGGTGGGACGCATAGAAAACAGTTCTAGTTCGGACTTGGTACATTCGCAAGAATCTCGGTGCATCATTTTCACAGTTTAGTAATCAAATACGTCTAATTCTCTACCAGTTCTTCTTCTTTTCTTATTTTTTCTGGAAGTACTACTGTCGTGTGTTCTTTTATGAACTTTGAAAGGATTTTGAGGTTGTCGTCTCTTTCTACCTTGTCCTTGCTGCTGTGAAGTAATGCCAGAATCTGAAGCGTGAAGCGTATTTATAGGATTTTCTCGGAGACCTAAAAGATCTTTACCAGTCGTCATCAACACATTTTTGCCTGCTCTCAAAAAGGCTTCTTTAGGATTTTGTTTGTCGATGAGGACGTTTTGCAAAAATTCTTTTCCTTGTGTCAAAGCAGCATCTTTTAAGGCATGAAATCCTCGAGTCACCATCGGTTTCAAAATAGGAGCTACCGTCCGAAAAGCTGATTTTAACATATCTCCTAAACCATGTCCTCGTTGTCGAGCCACTCCTTGGTACACTGGATACATTTTTTTGAGGAATGTTAGAGAACTTGTTTTTTTCGAAAATGTAGTTTCACCGTGACTTTTCCTTGGTCAATGAATGGAACACTTTGTCCTAAATCTCCTTTTATACTAATCTGGACACTGTCAAAATACGATTTACTGACTGGAAGATAATGAGGATGAACAAATTCACGGTGAACGTGAAAGGTGTTGCCACCAACACTAGCATTACTAGTGGTAGTACTACTTCCACCCTCTTCGTCCACAGTAACACTAGAACCACCACCACCACTATTATCCAATTTGAAAGGAATGACTCTCAGTAACGGAGCAGAGGTGTGTCCCACCACGTTGTACTCCACCACATCGGAGTAGACAAACATTAAATTCAGTCCACCATTCAATTCAATAGGATGTTTAAATTTATGTCCAAATTCTACGTTGGTTCCAAACTCTAAATCACTGTCAGCGGTAAAATCTTTATTTCCACCCAAAATACCAAACAATCCAGAGCAAAATTCAATGGTCAAATATTTTCTCTCTTCCAAAGGTAAACCTTTATCTTTCTCAGTAAGGAGTTGCCCTCTCTCTTTGAAAAATTGGACAATTAAACGTCGTGCCAAAGCATGGTAAGCAATTCTTACAAATTTATTGGCTGCTGATATGGCATATTGAAATTGGCGTGCAAACTGGGTTCTAATGGTGTCCACCAAATGTTCAGGACTAAAATAATATCCTGTAGGAATTCTCAGGGTAATCTGAGAATAGACAATAGGACTAGTAGATTTAGGATCTGGTACTAACTTTTTGAATGATCCTTTCATGTCTGGATCTTCAGGGTCTTCTTTCCAGATTTCAGGATCATTATTTACCAAGTGATCATGTATTTTTTTGTTCAAGATTTGTACAACCATAGTGTTTTGAGTTTTGTTGATGTTTATGATTTGCGTAGGATGAATGATTTCTACCAAACTAACTTCCCAATGAGCATCGTGATCCAATTGAATGGCTTGAGGTAATTTGGCCGTGAAACAACATAAGCTGTTGTTGGGAAACACATCCATGGAACTGTCACTAGGTAACGTTAAATAAAATTGGTCATTCATAGTTCCAAAGTGGTGGTTCTGGTGTCCGAGGTGTCACTCAAGTGAACAGAAGAAGGATGTTCAAAAGGTTCCAAAAGAGGACTGGTAGTATTTTGGTGGTGGTGGTAACTGGACGAAGAAGAAGAAGATGGACTGGCGTTGTTGTGGTGACTGTTGTCGGTCGTGGTCGTAAATTTCAAAGAGGGACTGGGTAAAAGATAACCGATGCAACTGCTCAGTAAAATGGTCCACAATTGTTTGTCTCCTTGTTGTAAACTCAAATTGGCAATCGCTGCTCCGATGACACAATACACTACAAAGATTTGGCAGAAAAAGACGATTTGATTTTTAGGCACACGTTCTCCGCACCACACCCAAAGTGGTTGTTTTTGTAATTCTTGAAGAGAAGAAGAACTCTGTGAAGGAGTCGTTGAAGTCGTCTGGGTGGCTACTGTGTTGAATGGCATGTTGTGAGATTACTTCTTTTTCTTTTTATAGTCGACGACTTGAGAAGCTGCAATCCAAGAATCAAAACTAGGGGGATATCCTTTCCAACGTACTTTGACTTCTTCTACTCGTCGTTTACCTACTTTGCGTGTTCTTTGTTCGAGAATGCTTTCGATGTCGTACAAGGTATCTTCTTTTTTAGTCACTCGTTGTAACTCAGGCAAGTAAAATGTTCCTTTGAGTACTTCACCGTGCATGTCTTCCAATTTATAGACGGGAGGATCACGTCCACGGACGGGGGTAGTGACACGAAACAATTCGGTAGTCCAGTTAGGTAAATAACCTTTGTCAAAAGTACGTTTGGTTTTTCCGATGCGAACCCAATCTCCCGTCTTTAATAACTTCAACAAAGGTGTTTTCTTTTTCTTCTTTTTTTTGGTCTGCTGGGGTGAACCGAATAATTTATCAAACACAGACACTTCGTTTTCAGGGCTGACCTGTTCGGGGGTACATCCAATACTACGATGGTACGATTGATTGTACGCTTTGACCAAACGAGGTAACACGTCGATGTACTTGAGAGTATGTTGATGTGTAAAATATTTCCACATGCGTTCTTTCAAAGTTCTTTGAAAACGTTCCACGATACTGGCTTTGGTTTCAGGATTTTCGGTCGTAAAAAAATGAATGTGTCTTTGTTTCAATTCTTTTTGAAAAGCTTGGTTTAGAAATTCGGTACCTTTGTCCGTTTGCCATCGTAAAGGTTGACGTCCACTTTGTTTCAAGACCAATTTTAAGGCTCGTACCAATTCGGTACTGCTTTTAGAAGTCAAAGGCACGACCCAAGCAAATTTGGAAAACACATCAATGACACAAAACAAATATTTGTAACCACGATTGTAAGTAGCTAAATGAGAGACATCCGCTAAATCGGCTTGCCATTGATGATCGATCCCTTCCACTTGAGTAGTACTTCTAGAAAATTTACGTCGAATGGGTTTGTGTAACGTGTACGTTGATTGTTCTTGTAACCATCGTCGTACTTCAGGCAAACGTACACTTTTCAATTGACTTTTAGCAGCTCGATATAATTTTTGAACTCCTCCGTAACCAGCAGCATGACCAGGATTGTAATAAATGGTAGCTAACAGTTTCTCCATGATGATTTTCCTCAAGAATAAGTTAACCAAGTTCCAATACTCTTTTCTTCGTGAGGTATCTTTTTGGATTGTTGTTGTTTACGTGTCCGACGTGCTACTGGGGTAAATGAAGAGGGAGTTCGATCATCAGGGGTCATCGGTTCTGTTTTGACTTCTTTCTTTACTTCTTTCTTTTTCTTTTCTGAGGGTAAAGGGGTAGACCTTTTCTTTTTTATCCAATCTGGGGTGGCTAACTTTTTTATTTTTTTAAGAGGTGGAGTTAGTAAAAACTCTTCTTCTTCTTCTTCTTCTTCTTCTTTTTCTTTTTTGATGGTCACATTAGGTTCGCTTTTCATCAGAGCCTTAAAATCTCTCAGAGTGGGTGAAGCTGTTTCGTCGACTGCTTTTTGGCGAAAGAGTTGTAGACGTTGTAAAAGTTGACCGTACCGTTGGGTTTTTTCTGTTTCAGACACATTGTTTTGTTCCATCAGGGATTGTAATTCTTGTTGTAACTGAGACATTTCGTTAAGATTAGGATTGGGTGGTAAATGAGGTATCCGTTGTTCGTTCCAACGATGAAATTCCATCCATCGTTTGTAAGGTACTAAAGTCAGTTTTCGTCCTTCCATTTCATTCAAAGGTACCAAAAAGGTGTGGTCTTTTCAGAGAAGGGTGGTCCTTTTTATCTTCTTTTTTTTATCGCATGACCCCTCCTAAAAGTGGTCCAGCAATCGTTCCTAACAAAGGAGCGGCTATTTTTAACAATGGTCCTAACAGCATAGGTAGAAATCCTCCTCGTTGTACCAACATTTTTTTCTTTTGTTGAAGAGGTATTTTCTTTTTCACCATTTGACGAAGAACATTCCGATGTTTCCCTAATTTTTGTTTCTGTATCTTGGACAAAGGTACCGTTCCTTTCAACACGTTCAAACAACATTCACACACGGTATCAATGATTTCTTTAGGAGCTGTTTGAATGAGTTGTTTTCGCATGGGAGAATTGGATTTGCTCAAGACAGACAAGACATCCCAATGTTTAGCCAGACGAGGGGGAAGTCGTCCTTTTTTGGTGGTTTTCTTCTTTTCTTGGTGGTGGTGGTGTACACGTTTGGGAGCCATCTTTTTAAGTCGGTAGAAAACAAGTCTGAAGTCTTTTGGCCTTTCACCCTTCTATTTTATACTGGAACACGTCTCCACTGATTGTCTGCACGACGTACCAACTTCACGACAGGTCTCACTCGACGTTGAGGTGTTTTCAAGGGACTAAATCGTCTCAATTCTTGTTTGGATAAATCCACTAAACTTTGTAAGATGCCAGTTCTTTCTTGGACTTTGGTTTTAGGGGATGGTACTTTGTGGGTGGCTGCTGCCATGGCTAAATCAGCTGAAGTCGACGGCCCCGACGGGGTAACTTTAGAAATAGGTTTCCATTTTTGCATCAAATTAGGAAACACGGATCTTAAGTCTGGTTTGACAGGCATCATGGTAAAAGGGGGTGAAGAAGACAAAGAGGAAGAAGTGGATGCCAAAGGAGACCTTGTCACTGCTGGTGGTGATGGTAAGGGTGGTGGTGTCTTGCGGGTGTACGTTTGCGTCCTGGCAGCAGTACCTCTTTTACGTCGGGTGTTAGTGGTGGCAGTAGGTGTGGTTTTCTTCTTTTGGGTACGACTTTTCTTTTTCTTTGGGCTGGTTTTCTTCTTCTTTGGACTTTTCTTCTTCTTTTTAGGAGTTGTTTTGGTTTTGGTATCATTAGGATCCCATTTCAAAAGGGAACGAATCATAACCCCTCCTAAAGAACCACTTCCACCAGGAGTTAAAATGATTTGTTTTTTAGTCCGTGAATCGATTCTAGGATCAGCCAGTTGTGACAATACTCCTTTATGTTTTTGAAAAAAACGTTGAGTTTGATGAGGGATGTGAATGATGCCTTGTAGTAATTGACGTGCCGTCAAAGTAAACCATCGTAACACTTCTTTCAGACTCGCTTCTAACAAATGAGCACGGACTTGTGCATTTTTTTCACGACTGATGCCATACAAGGCACGAATCAATTTAGCCGAAGGATGAGATTGAAAGGAAGTCATCTTCTCTCCAAAAAGAGTGTGAGACAGAAATGACGTCGTAGGTTGTTTTTATAGTTTTTTTTTTAAAAATGAGCTGAAAGGGCCGTGTAAATGACAGGACCACCTTCTTCACTCCAAGAGTGAAAGATACTGGCACGAAATCTCAAATAGTCAGGAGTGGTCGGTTTTAAGTCAATGAGTAAATACTCGTGAGGGGTTTGAGTGGCATCGTCGTACGCATAATTGAGCCAAGGAGCTCCTAACTGTTTGGCTAACACTTGTACTTGAGATTTGTCTCTGGGACTTTTAAACAAGACCACGTAATGAGCATTCAAACTAATGGTTCGATGGGCTTTACTCTGTTGAAATAAATTTTGTGTTATGTACACAATACTAGCATTACGATGGTGACCTTTTCGTGTAAACCAAAGTTTAATTTCTTCTTCGTCTTCTCCTAACATGTCATCAAAAATAACTAAATGAGTTTGACTCACGTCAGACACGATTCCATCGTCTTCGTGAGGGATGCCTTCTACAAACGAAATGGTTTCTCCTTGACTTTCTTTCAATAACGTGTAAGACGGTTGCCACTCTTTGTAACACCACACGATACGTTGAGGTGGACGATCAAACAAATCAGTTTTGTATACGATCAATCGTTTGACAAATTCGGTTTTGCCTGAACCACTGGGTCCAGCAATCAACATGTTAAATGGATGGCGCAGATACAAAGCATTCCAACTTTGACGATCTAACTTTTCGTCAATCACTTTCACCACAGAAGAGGTAGTAGACGAGGTAGAAGAAGATGTAGCCATGATTGAGGTAAGAAGATTTTTGAGAAGAAGACAAAAAACCCAAGGCATTTTATACGATTTTCATACACGTTTATTTTTTAGAGAAAAAAAAGTAACCAACCAACCAACAAATAACATATTTTTTTTACAAGTCATTCATTTTTTACAGTACGAGTGAGAAAATAGCCAAGTAAAATCATCAGGTACACAATGAAGGCTCCTACGGAAACCATCAAACTGTCATATAAACACGTCAATGTACAACAATAGTTTCGTGTCCTAGTCATGAAAGACACTGTGTTTTGGGGGTGACATTCTTCTGGTCGTCTTTTGTTTTTTTGAATCCTCTGACGGTAGCGGTGGTGGTGGTAAAGAAGGGTGGTGTTCCTCCTCAAGAGGTATTGGAACCACACAGTGGTGGTGTCAGGTACTTCTTCTTCTTTTTCTTCTTTTAGGGTTTCCCATCGAGGTTCCCCTTTTTTCACTTTTAGAACCTTATGGATAAGTGGCCAAATCTTTGCTGAACTGGGCCACTTCTTGTAACCAATATTGGAAACCAAGGTTTCTCCAGGGTCGTACATCTTTCCAATGGAAAAGGTGTTGGTGTAACTCACTAGCAAAACACACTTCTTGAAATGTTTTATACACAGATAAAGTGTGACGAATGTCTTCTTCACATGGAAGTGCGTCACTAATTTTCATTACCACTCTCAACGCTTTACGTACAATGTGTCTTTCGTGGACTGATAAAATTAAGTTTTTATAGTCTTCATCTTCTTCTACTAAGTCCGAAGAAGAACACAGGGTCATATTGTTTTTTGGAACTCAACAACAATTGAGTCCAAAACAACCACGGATCGTTCAAAAGAATCCAAGGCAAACACTTGTCCTCAAAAATAGTCCACAACGAATGTCCTGGAAAACGAATTCCAAGATAAGAAGTCACTAAGACACATACCACATAACGTCCAAAATTTAATGGACACAGTTCTTGTATCACTTTTTTATAATCCTCTAAGGTCTTAATTTTATCTATGCTTTCCTTCCACGGAATCCGTTTCACGAGTGGCGTGTAGAGTTCAGGCATACCCACTCTTTTATAGCCAGGCTGTGTCTAATAATAGACACTTAGTGGTGACGGGCTAGATCTTTGGCAAACTCTTGGTAAATCTTTTCGCGCACTTCCAAAGGCAAGCCACGAATGTACTCTGGTAAAGTTTCCGTATTCTTCTAAAGAAGAAGTATTCTCCTCCGACATGGAATTTTTTTTAAAAACTACTTCTTCTTCTGTTTGGCATCTGGCTCATCGTACCCGAACTGTTCTAAGGCGACTAAAGGTAAGAACTGACAGTGCGGAGACCATCTGGCATGTTCAATGTAAGCTGAGTCGGTAGGCTCCCAATGGCAAAGTTTCACACCACAACTAAAACATTGAACTATATCTCCTTCTCCCGTGTATTTAAATCCAGATCTAGCTAAACCTTCCGGTTTAGGTCCTTCTAGAAATTTTGGCCACTTGTCTTGGAATGACTCCAGTCGACTTTCATACTTGGAATAACCAAGTAAAGTCACAGGTATTCTGATATGCAAATAGGGACCCACATTCACCTTGTTGTCATTAACGTCAATACCAAACCGTACAGAATCCGTTTCATCGCATGGTACTGCATCACACTCCAAGTCGTGGTGACTCATCTTTTTTTTCTTCTTGCTTCTTGGTTAACGTTGAAAGTGAGAATGAAGGGTTAGGTTTGGAAGGGGTTCCTTTTTTATACTTCTCCAAATCGGCGTGTCCGTAAGGTAAAGTGGTGTGATCTGGAAGTCTCACTCTTTTTTGGTACACGATACGATACACTTTTTGAACAGGTCGAGTCACTATTTTATGATTTGGTAGGCGTACAATCTTGTGAGATTCTAACGTGTGCACTCGAAAGTCTTCCACTTGTCCAGACAGCAAAGCATTTTTCAAAACCTCAAAGTTAACCACTTGGCTGGTTAGGGATGCCTGCTTGTTGCAACAGGAGTTCTGCTTTATTTCGTTGTTTGGTTCTGTCCGACTGTCGAATGTTATTCCAGGCTCTTTTCCATTCTTTGCTCTCGTTCTTGTTGGCATATGTTCGTCCCACCACAATAGCCCGAGCAAAGCACATCTGGTCTTGAGTATTGTCGATTTGGACGACACTGCGTTTGGTACTTCGAATATCGTCCACCAGTAACGGTTTCCTACTTCGTCCACTTCCTCAAGGAGGGGAAACGTGAGTCAAGTAAAGTGTGGCCTTTCCATCGGTGATGGTAAACTTGTCGTTGGATTGTTGCACATGTTCTATTTTGGACATGACTTTATCTGGTGTTAATTCTTCCGGACTGCTAAATTCAATCCAAACAGGACTCTTCAATTGGTCATGATGGATGGCTAGTCTCAACCGATCCTCTTCTTTAGCTCCACATTGCCGTTTCAAGTTGATTAAGACAGATTCCCACAAATCGCTAATGAACTGCGCCGCTTTCTCGGGAGGTACTTCGGACTTGAAGTCTTTGAAGTGAACCGTATGTGTATAGGCCGTGGTCCTAAATTTTCGAGAAGTGATTTTTTGTGTCTCTCGAATCCGATAGTAATTTTCAGGAGCCACGGTAGCGGTAGTAGTAGTAGGAGTTTCTTGGTAAGGGGTTCTGGTGTTGGTAGTAGTAGTGGTTTTGGTTTTGGGTGACAGTGGTGGTTTGGAAGTTTGGGTTTCAGGTTGTTGTTCACTCATTTCATCTTCAAAGTCACTGGCATGGACTTGAGCCAGTACTTCCTCTAAGGGTGTTTCAGGCGGCACGGAATACCTTTGTCGTCGTGGCCTCATGGTTTGTTCTTGTTCTTCTTCTGTTTTATCATGGTTTGGGTGTGATCTTTTCATCTTGAACTTTACTTTGAAACTGATTCAGTTTTCACCCAGGCACCTTTATATAGAGAGAGGAGAGTATATAAAGAGAGACCTTCGTACCTTCAGAATTTCAGAATCAGTCTTTGGAATTGTACTTTCAAACTGTGAAGATGGAAAAGTACTGCGTTCGAGATAAAAGTCAAGATACTTGCTATATCTGCCAAGAGAAAGGTCATTGGGCTACACAATGTCCACAACGGCAACACCAAAACAGAGATAAAAGACAAGATACTTGTTATATCTGCAAAGAGAAAGGTCATTGGGCTACACAATGTCCACAACGGCAACACCAAAACAGAGATAAAAGACAAGATACTTGTTATATCTGCAAAGAGAAAGGTCATTGGGCTACACAATGTCCACAACGGCAACACCAAAACAGAGATAAAAGTGAAGATACTTGTTATATCTGTCAAGAGAAAGGACATTGGGCTCCAGAATGTCCACAACGTCAACAGCAAAAGAGAGACAGAAGAAAAGATATCTGTTATCATTGTAAAGGACCAGGACATTGGTCTTATGAATGTCCTCATAAAGAAGAAGAAGAAGAAACTCTAGCAGAGGAGAGGGAGGAAACCGATTCAAAATCAACAAACCTAAAAGAAGAAGAAGAACATATCATCAAGAAAAGTAAGAAGAGAGTAAGAAGAATGGAAGACAGTGAGAATGAAGAAGAAGAAGAAAAGGAAAACAGGATTCCTATGAAGAAGAAATTAAAGAAACACAAGAGAAAGAGTGAGAATGAAAAAGAAAAGGAAACTATGACTCCAGTGTTTAGATTCAAGCCACACAAGCATTACAGAAAGTGAACTTTGGTTTTTTTTATCAAAAGTAGTTTCTTTTAGGTCATGTGGTTTTTTAGATTCAGGGTCATGAAGTGTAAACACCGCGAAGCCAAGAATGACGTAGAAAGAATGACGTTGGAGAGTATATAAAGAGAGACCTTCGTACCTTCAGAATCAGTCTTTGAGATTGTACTTTCAAACTGTGAAGATGGAAAAGTACTGCGATCGAGATAAAAGTCAAGATACTTGCTATATCTACCAAGAGAAAGGACATTGGCCTTCAGAATGTCCACCACGTTCACAAAAAAGAGATTTTGGAATTCAATTGAATAAGTACGTTCATAAAGTGCATGATAAATATGCTGCAGACATACTTGGAAATGTCTATCATTTGAAGTCTGGAAGGAAAGTCAAAGGAAGATTGAGATCAACTGGAATGATAGATATTCAGGTTGCTGGTAAGGAAGGAAAAAAGAGGAAAATTACAAATCGAGGAAGATTTGTCTTTGAAGCAGTAAATGGACTGGATCTACCAAGACAGAGTAGAGTGGTACATCTCAATGATGTACTTGATGATGATAGAATAGAAAATCTTAAAGTGATGACTGCTAGTGAACAAACATGTCTACACAAGCATGTGAAGAATGATAAAGAAAAAAGGAGAGTTAATTTTGGAAGTGCTAGAAGTGTGTTGTGCCAGTTTGTTGGTGAGACTGAGGAAAGAAGATTTGGAAGTATGACAAAGGCTACTCAATATTTTGATTGTCATACAGAAAGTATCTACCGTTGCTGTAAGGGGATTTATAAGTCAGTCTTTTCGAAGAAGTTCCAGAAAAGATTTCAATCTAGATGGGAAGAGCCAGAGAAGAAGAGTCAAGTCACTAAAGGATTTGTGAGACCTGTGAAATTAACTGACTTGAATTCAGGATTATATAGTAGAATGGATTCCATTCGTGATGTGGCAAGGTGTTTTGGATTAAATCCTTGTGAAGTTTACAGGATTTGTCAAAAACGGAAGTGGATTCAAGATGATAATGGACATTTTATTAAGTTGGAGTTTATCAATGAGAGTCCAGAAGAAAGTTATGAGAGAATTGTAGACAAGAATCTTACTGAAGTGCCAGAACAAGAAGGCGATGAAATGGTAATAATATAAAAATGAATTGAACTGTATTGGAATTATATGAAATTGTTTTTATTACAAGGAGTAACATAATGTATATAAATTAAATAAAATATAATTATTATTATTGTTATTGTTTGAAAAAAATGGTGTTGTGTAGTTTTTTATTGAAATTTGAAAAAAAATAATGAATATGTTCTTTTCTCTCTCTTTCTATCGATCTAAAAAACCTCTCTATCTATCTATGATCTCCCTGTCGATCTGAACCCTATTTTTAGGTCAGCGCAATGGATCGTGTGGTGTATGTGTTGGATAAAAAATAAAAAATTTAAAAAATAAAAAAAGGGTTGTGTAGTGTGTGTAAGTTTTGTGTTTGATATATAAAAAAAATTTTAAAAAAGTAAAAAAAAATGGATGGCTTATATGTTGGATAGTATGTTGGCGTGATTTCATCCCTTTGTCATACCCTTTCGTCTGATAGCAGGTTTTTGGGGTTTTTAGGCAGCACACAAGGCATTTGGGATAGTGTGTTAGGTTTGGGTTTGGGTTTTGGGTTTATTTGGGTTTGTATATAAAAAAATATAAAATAACAAAATATTTTTTAATGAGTTACGAAATTTTAGTACTATTTTTTAGTCAGCCAATTTTTTCCATTTTTTTTTTTCAGGATTATTTTCAGTCTCCGCTAACAATTTCGGAAGTTTAGTGTTACTTTTAGTCTAGACCATTATAATCTAATGTTCTGTGCACAACCCCATCGTATAATTTGTGATCAATGGAAAGTGTATCAGCCTTAAGTCAAAATACATCACAGAACGTTTGGATGTATTATTTTGTGAGAATTTTACATCTACGTTTTCAAAAGAAGGATTTTAGTAGACTATGTCTCCAATTCAATCTTGTGATATTTTACCGAAAAAAGAGGATTTTTTTCCTATCGATGTGATTTTTTAAAAATGGAATGTGTGATTTTGAAATTTCTTAAGGAAAATATACCATAAAAAAAGGTAAGTGTCGTGATTTTTTTAAAAGTAGGAATAAAATATTCTCTCTCTCTCTCTCTCTCTCTCTCTCTCTCTCTCTCTCTCTCTCTCTCTCTCTCTCTCTCTCTCTCTCTCTCCGTCGTAATGTCAATTCTCTCTGTTTCACAAACACTAAGTTTCTTATACAATGATTTCGATTGAAATGATAATGGTATCTGTTCCCGTTTTAAGATGCCTCTCCACAAATGTTGGCAGTAGTCACAATGATTATGTGAAATGTGACGTTAGTTTTGTAATTTTTTCAAAAACTTGCAACCTTTAAAAATTGTACAACGATTTTTCTTCCATAGGTCAATCGTTGGCTCATATAAAATCTTGAGTTTAGTTGTTCTTGTGCATGTCAGGTATCTTAGCTTTGTTCCTATTTTGTCACTGCAATGTGTCACGAAAAAATTCTAGATCTACCGTTTTCAGAAGGAAACCAAAAAAAACAAAAAAAAAAAACAAACAAACAAACAAAACAAACAAGCACATAGCTTTACGGTGTAAGAATGACTCGAGTATGACCCATCCAATTCTGCACTCTATAACCCGTCCTATTCTACACTCTCATTCTTGAGCCCAAACATGCGTTCATGAAAACTGTAACAATGTATTTTCAGTCAGTCCATTTCAGACTGTCGATAAAACAAAACGTGTTTTTACTGTTCTCCCGTCTTCGGTTTTGGGAAATGTTGTAACATTGTTTGTAGCCGCAAGGCGTGTGCAGCAAAACATAACATATCTTAAATATTTGGGAGGCATACAACAGGACCACCCTTTTTCAAGAAAGATTAATTCTATTTCCCTCCCTCCCGTTGTCCCTATAGAGACCCCCGCCATGTTAAACTCCCGTAGTAACCCCAAGTACCCTCTCCATGTTAAACTCCCGTACGTACCCCGAGTGCCCACTCCATGTTAAACTCCCGTACGTACCCCAAGTGCCCCCTCCATGTTAAACTCTCGTACGTACCCCAAGTGCCCCCTTTGTACCTATTTACCCCCCCTACACTACTGCCATTTGAAAGAGTCCCCACTACCGTAGAGGCTGAGACGAAAACCTTTTCACTTAAGTGAAATCCAATCGTACTTTATTTAGGTGACTTACATATATTATTTTTTTTTTATTTAAGCAACAAGAATATAACCAAAATGCACAACTTATTTCACTTTTAAAGTCAAAAAGAATTTCAGTTAAATGAAATAGTTTTTACTTACATGGAAGTGAAAATATAGTCAATTTCACTCAAGTAAATTTTTTGTACTTAAGTGACATTCTTTTCACTTAACTCTAAATATGAATACATGTTAAAACACTTTTGCCAAATAACTCGATCGTTGTTGGTGTTGTTATTATTATTATTATTATTTTGATTTTGGTGTCACAAATATGATCCAGGAATTTTCAATCAATCTATCAAATCCAATGCCTGCAGTTGTTTTGGGGATATTCTGTGAATAAAGAACGAAAAGTCAGTGTGTCTATTATAGGTTGCAGCATGATAAAGAAGGAATCGGTTTCTAGTTTTTATTTTGTTGTCCTGAAAAAAGCAGCACCAAAAAAAGGGGAAAACAAGAAATGAAGTGTAAGCCCTATTGTTGTTCTTTAACGAAGAAGAAGAAAAGAAACAGTATTTGGGAAGTAGCTAAACTGCGTACTTAACTTCTTTTCTCAGGCAGTGCTAAAGTCATTTATTTATGATAATGTGTCAACAGCTGCTATATTCATCCTGGGACGTCATAACAAATGGACTCAGATCACAATTATGTTTCCTATATAGTCCCAACATTTGTTTGTCAGTACTGAACTTTCCACTGTGTCCAAATCCTAATAAATCATATGTTAGTCTAAGTATCTTCAAAGATGAACTCATGGTGAAGTACTTATCATAAATTATCTGGCACTTTTTTTGAAAGGCTGTACTGTAAACAAGGTAGATTTTTAAAGAAAAAGAATTTCCCTGGTTTTCCTCACTGGTTATCCTGACTATTAAAAAAAAAATTGTATATCTTAGGTATTGTTAAAAGAACTTTGAATTCCCTTAATTTTGGTGAATGATTGATGGGTGCGATTTGGGATATAGAGTATACAGCTTGGTCTTACTGAATATGTGCACTTAAACAAAAACAAAAAATTTAAAAAAAAATAAATAAATAAATTTTTTAAAAAATGCCTAAATCCGCTTGTTCATTTTCACTTCCTGGACTTCAATGGTAAATAAAAAAATTATAAAAAAAATTAAAATAAAAAAATACTATTAAAAGAGAGTCGATAACTTTTTTCACTTTTCATATACTTTGTAATTCATTCATTGTACTTTCAGAGGCTGGTGTTGCCTACTCCTACAAAATTTGTTTTGCTATTTTAATAACTTCTGAAAATATTGTACTTTTGACTAATTCAGGCTGATGTTTGAAGTACTTTTGGAGTGGACATTTCTGTCTGCTGTGTGCATAGATCATATACACTTTCCACAAGTTCAATATGTAAAGAAATTTCAGCCACAGTACATGAAAGTAGCATAGAGGTATGCCAACATTCTCTTCATTGTGCATGTTGCAAATGCAAACAACTTCAACTTACAACTATCACTCTCTCAGAAGTTCGTAATATCTGTAGAGCTCCCCCATAAAGACCACATATGTATTATTATATGATTTAATTTTGGTTGTATAGCTGAAACATTTAAGTCGCAAGCATCTAAACAGTCCTTTTGAATAATTCTCATGTATTTTTGCCACAGAATAGTATTCACTAGTAGTAAAGTCCCACACAAGCCCAGCTTCCCCCCACCCTATGATGAAAAGTGAGCTATTTAAAAAATACACATTGCATTTTCTCAACAATAGCAACTAATGTTTTGGTAAAGGACAGGAACATGAAACTTGCCACAACTATTTCTGAAATGTCACTAATAACATTTACAGTTTGAACAGTAATGGAAGAGTTCAGGTTCACAGGTCAAAGTGTACAAAGTTTGATAATTCTTCTAACACTAGTATATGGAAGAAAGCGAATCTGCTTTATCATAATTATTTTCCTTAATTTTATTACAAGCGAATGAAAAGAAACATTTTTGCTACATTTTTCTTTCACTTAATACAAAAGTTTTAAATTTAAGTTGACTTTACTCCTGTGTCCTAAGACTTCTAATATCCCCATAATTGAGGTCATTGTACACAAAATACTGCCACAAGGCATATTGTGTAAGCAAGAGCAAAATAGGCATAATTATCTTATTTTCAGGCATAACATCAATGTTAATATACCATTTTGTTGAGAAAAGCATACATGATTATATGAGAAAGAGAAAAGTAATTGCACAAACTTTCATATTTGTCTTAAAATGTGCACCTCTCAAAAAACTGCTAGCTCCTCTTGGTCATTTTCACTTCCTGAACTTCAAAAGTAAAAAAAGTAAATAAAAAAAAACAACAAAAAACACACACACAAAAAAAACAGACGATAACTTTTTTTTTTACTTTTTATATATTTTGTAATTCATTCATTGTACTTTCAGAGGCTGATGTTGCCTACTCTGGCAACATTTGTTTCCTTATTTTAATAATTGCTGAAAATAGTGTACTTTTGACTAATTCAGGCTGATTTTTAGAATACTTTGGGGTGGCCATTTTTGTCTGTTGTGTGCTTAGATCTTGTCCAATTTCCACAAGTACAATATGTAAAGAAATTTCAGCGACAGTACATGAAAGTAGCATAGAGGTATGGCAACATTCTCTCCACTGTGCATGTTGCAAACGCAAACAACTTCATCTTATACCTGCCACTCTCTCAGAAGCACGTGTTATCTGTAGAGCGCCCCCTTAATGGCAAAGCCAGCTATTATTGCGAATAATATCCAGGATGCTTGTCTGGAAGCTGACTATAAGCATGCGCATCACATTAGAATGTATGACCAAAGCTGTTAAGCTTAGAAGTGGGATTAAACTTAGCTAATATGTTGGGTTTTTTACTTTAACATTATTTATGATAACGTCAGTGAAAGATAATAACTTTTTTAAGCTATAATTTTTCAAAGAATTCATGCCGTAGACCTCCTTACATTTATGATAAACATACAAATTGATATTTTATGTGTAATAACTACAGTTAAGCAATAACTATAAAAATATTGGACTTAGGGATATATGAAGGAAGGAGCGAATGAATGAACGAATGAATGACAATGTATCTCTAGAAGAGAGATATAAACAGACATACATACATTTATAATATATATATATATATATATATATATATATATATATATATATATATACACGTATAAATGTTTTTATTTATATGTCTATCTATATATATACATATATATATGTATGTATTTATCTATATATATATATATATATATATATATATATATGTATTCGGGAATTAATATATAAATATGAATTGGAATTGTAATATATAATTTCATTCATTTCATTTACTTCATACATGTAAGTAAAATTTTCATTTTTCAAATTAGTATTGTTATTATTATTATTAGTTTATTATTATTATTACCAATGGTGGTGGTAGTAGTAGCAGTGGTTGTAAAAGACATCATATATATTTTTTTCTCTACTAGTTTAAAATTTCGTATAAGTTTATTGAGCAATTTCCAATCTGTCAGGAAATGTACTCATGCCGGATGTCGAACAATGGTGTTTCATTACATTTGCCAAGCTCGGAAAAAACACTAATCCCTTGCAATGCCCTCGCTTACCATTGGTGACTTTGGTGTCAAACTAAAAAACCTAACCACGTGCAAAGAGGATCAAAATTTGTTTAAAATGCTATGTATTTTGTATTTCTATATCATTTCTGTTTCGTGTGTTCTAGTTCTAGTCATTCATGGATTATTCTTGGATTTCCCTGCTTGGACTTATGTGGATGTACTTTGTTAATTTCTTCAAAGATCATTCTTGGACTTAGTGAATTCATTCACGGATATTTCTGGATAATTACGCTGTTATATGGATTTTTTTTCTATATCATTTCTGTGTCGTGTTAATTCCTTCAAGGAGCATTATTGGACTTAGTGAATTCATTCACGGATATTTCTGGACAATTACGCTGTGATATGAATTTTGTTTTCTATATCATTTCTGTGTCGTGTTAATTCCTTCAAGGAGCATTATTGGACTTAGTGAATTCATTCACGGATATTTCTGGACAATTACGCTGTGATATGAATTTTGTTTTCTATATCATTTCTCTATCGTGTTAATTTCTTCAAAGATCATTTTTGGACTTAGTGAATTCATTCACGGATATTTATGGACAATTACCCTGTTGTATGCAGCTGGACTTTGATATGGAACCATTTCTACTTGCAGTGGGTAAGTCAGATTTACTTACTGTATAATATAGTAATAATAATAGGTATATCACCCTCTGCAAAATGTATAAGTCCACAACCCGGAAAGATGTTGTCTACAGTAGTAATTTTATCTTTAGCGACTGTATGCAAATTTTTAAAGTAAAGAAGAATAAAATAAATACATTATGAATGAAGGAATAATTCTGTATTGTAAATCCCGGTAGAACTTTTGAAGTGTGGTATAATCTCTTCACGGTATAAATTACTAACTTTGTTATTTTCGATTGTTACTAACGTTATTGGTGCAGATAGTCTTATTATTATTTAAAACATGTAAATGGATATTTTATTTTTAAAAATAAAAAAAACTACGATTTATGTGACTTATTTGTTTATATTAAATAATACCGGAATAAAGCTTTTTTGACTGATAGCTAATTATTATCACCATTCTAATATTATTATTACAGCCGTCAGTTTTAGAACATTTTCTAGGTCCAAAACATGCACGGCTATAATAATAATATCATAGGAATAGTCGATAGCTATCATTAAATCGTTGAAAATTTTCGAAGTACAAAACCGGGTAGCTATGAAGCTTTATTACGATAGTATTTCATATGAAATAATAAGTCACATAAATCTTAAAGTTTATCGGATGTTTGAGAATAAAATATCGATTTATATGTTCTAAATAGTATTAAAGCGAAATGAGGGATTAACTTTTTGTAAAAATGGAAAATAAAAATATTAGTAATTTGTACTGTGATGGGGTTATACCACATGCCGGATGTTCTACCTGTAATTATAAGGGTTTTTACCTATTCAAGGGGAGGTAACACATTATTAGTTCTACCTGCAATAATTTCAGCGCGTATCGGTATTGAACTACCTGTAAGTCAAATTGTCACAGCTAAGTAGCTACTTGTTAAGGGGAGGTAAGATACCGTTATCTTTGGACTTAGAAAATTTTCAAGCGATTGAATGATAGGTAGGTAATATTACTATTTCAATAATATCATAGCCGTGGAGGTTTTTGTTTTAGAATATTTTCAAGCGATGACATGATAGATATCTAATGTTACTAGTATATCCGTGCTGATTTTGGACTTAGAAAATTTCCAAGCGAGTCAATGATATCTAGGTAATATAACTCGGATATTAGTATTATAACCGTGCTGATTTTTGACTTAAACAAAAAAGTATTTAAATAGATACAATGTGCTAGTTGGTATTATCATACGCGCAATTGAGACACCTACATCAGGGTGTGTTGGATTCAAAAATATATACATATTTAGTGAACTATTGACAAAATTTACAGGGGCGATTTTGGTTATATGTGAAGCCCGCTGTCGGGCTTAGTCAGATAGTCCTCATAGGAGTACTTAAATAGATAGGATGTGTTAGTTGGTATCATTATACGCGCAACTACAAGACCTTCCCGTGGGTGGGTTGCGATATTAAATCTAAATACATTTAGTGACAATATTGTCAAAAAAGCAGTGAAAGAATTGCTCCGCTATATGAATCTCGGAAATGTCGGGAAAAGTCTACATTTCCGAGATTGTGTGAAGCCCAGTTCCTTGTGGGGCATTATAGTAGTATGGTATAGTATTATAGCCGTTCTAGTTTTGGACTTATAACATTTTCAAGCGATTCAATGATAAGTAGCTAATATTAGTAATATAATATTGTTATAGCCTTCCGACTTATACAATTTTCCAAGTCCAAAACATGGACAGCTATAGGGTTAGGGTTATATATATATATATATATATATATATATATATATATATATATATATATAAAAAAATAAAAATATAAATATATATATATATATATATGTATATATATATATATGTGATCGTATATTTTCATCATTCGTTGCGAGCAATTTTACATTATGTATAATTTCGTATATTTTCATCATTCGTTGCGAGCAATTTTATATTATGGGCTTTTCACAATATATTCATATAGACGTAGAGCTTGAGAAACAAAATCCAAAGCCGAAAATATCAGTCAGACATACTATAATATCGTATATTTTCATCATTTTCCGTTTCGAGCAAATAAGGGGGCTTAGAATTGTCCATATGTCACTACTAGGGGGCTTAGAATTGTCCATATAGCACCTACTATTCATTGTCCAGCGTGCCTAGACAATCGGTATGTCCGGGGAACACGGACATACGGTTTAACATTGATGTATAGTAAACACGGACATCACTTAACATGGATGTATAGTAACCCTGGACAAACCATGTACGGGTTACCTGGACAAAGATTTCTAGAGACAACCCAGATAGATTCAGTGCTGAGTAAACTTGGAGTAAATTTGGAGTAACTTCTAGAACTTTCCAGTAATATAAATAGTAGTATAAATACAGGGGCCTTAAGCCCACCAGTTCAGTTTAGTTCCAGTTGCCTAAGTGGATACATATCTGCATTTTTCTGAGATGGCATCAAGAGGCTGCAAGCATCCGGCAGACACATGTCTGCGGCCAATTTATCAAGACAAGAGCGAAAAAGTACTCTGTGGAAACATCTGCTAAGATATGTGAGGCCTACAAGGCATATTTCGGCATGCCTGTCGGGGATCAAGACAAACCCTGGGCACCTCATTTCACCCGCGAGCACTGCAAAAAATCTCTGGAAGGTAAGATAGACAATTGTTGCTCGGAATTTTATGTTATAAAATTTGTTAAAATTTTTAACATTGTAAAAGTTTTTAATTTTAAAATGTTTTACAATTTTCAATGTTATTCAAAAAATATATCATATATGAAAAATGTTGCGAGAATCTCTTACACATTTATCATCGGTGAAATAAATATATTTTTATAGGATGGTACAGAGGGTAAAAGAGAGCCATGAAGTTCGCTATCCCAAGAATTTGGCGGGAACCCACTGACCACTCAAGCAACTGCTACTTCTGCATGGTGGACCCTTCCAAACGTCGGACTGGCAAGAATGCACCTGCTATCACGTATCCGGACCTTCCTTCATCCATCGCCCCGGTGCCACACTGCCATGAGCTCCCCGTACCCACTCCTCCGGAGGAAGAGCAGCCGTCTTTAGAAGAGAGCAGCAAGTCAGAGAACGAGGAAGACGTTGTAAATCCAGATGACAATTTCAGAGGTGGAGCTGAGGAGAGAAACCCATACTACCCCAACCAAAAAGACCTCAACGACTTGATTAGAGATCTTGGTTTCACCAAGTCCAATGCCGAGCTTTTGACGTCTAGGCTCAAGCAGTGGAACTTGTTGGACGAAAGTGTGCAAGTCGCAGATCAGAGGAAGCGTCACCAACCTTTTTCCAGCTTCTTCACCCGTCAAGCTGGGCTCTGCTTCTGCCACAATGTGACCAGTCTGTTCGAGGCAATCGGAATCGCCTGTAACCAGAATGAGTGGCGCCTCTTCATTGACAGCTCATCCAGGAGCCTCAAAGCCGTGCTGCTCCATAATGGTAACAAGTACCCGTCTCTTCCCCTGACTCACTCGGTGCACCTCAAAGAGGATTACAACAGCATCAAGACCTTGCTGGACGCCTTGAAGTATGATGAGAACGGCTGGGAGGTCATAGGAGACTTCAGAATGATGGTATTCGTGATGGGTCTCCAAGGCGGTTTTACCAAATTTCCCTGCTATCTTTGCCTTTGGGACAGCAGGGACACCAAGGCGCACTACCACAGGCGGGACTAGCCACAGCGGACCGAGTTCTCTGTGGGGAGGAACAAAGTCAAGTGGGAACCACTGGTGGACCCCCGGAAGGTGCTGATGCCACCACTGCACATCAAATTGGGCCTTATGAAACAATTTGTCAGAGCTCTAGATAAGGAGTCGGCAGCCTACAAGTACCTTCAAGACTTCTTCCCTAAGCTGTCTGAGGCAAAGGTCAAAGCCGGTGTCTTCGTCGGACCACAGATAAAGAAGATCCTGGAGTGCAACGAATTCCCCAAGAAGCTCACTAGTAAGGAGAAAGCGGCTTGGAACAGCTTTGTCGCAGTGGTTCGGGGCTTCCTGGGCAATCACAAGGCCGAAAACTATGTGGAGCTGGTTGAGACTCTGGTGAAGAACTACGGCACAATGGATGTCCCTCAAAGTCCATATCCTTGATGCTCATCTTGATAAATTCAAGGAGAACATGGGAGCGTACTCGGAGGAACAAGGCGAGCGCTTCCACCAGGATATACTGGACTTTGAACGCCGCTACCAAGGACAGTATAACGAGAACATGATGGGAGACTACATTTGGGGGCTGATTCGTGAAAGTGATTTACAGTATAATCGTAAATCTCGAAAAACTACTCACTTTTAAATCTTTTGTAGTCATTTTTGTATTACTTTAGTATAAATACATGTTAATTTGGATTCATAATTTGTTTTTTCTGACTTTATGAGAACGAAAAGACACAAATTCGCCCGTTTTCTCATTGGAAATAGGTAAATTTCAAAATATCACTGTCCTGGTCACAAAAGCAAAGTTTGTGGGGAATAGTAGCCATTTTCTATACTTTTGAGGCATAAGCAATTAGGAAATAACACTTACTACCCAGGAACAAAAATTGTGTTACATAGTGTTATACTTTAAAATATCTACCCGAAATATATAGAAATAACAGAGTTTTGAAACTAATAGAACCCCCAAGACAACTGAGAAACATAAAACACATGATATTTAAATATATTGACACAGACAAAATATGGAAGGAACAGAACAATTCAAATATATACTCATAAATAAAAAAAATATTTTAAAACATTATAAAAATATATAAAATTTTTTAAAAAAACTTGGATCAAAAGTTAGTTCAGAAACTCAGAAGTAGAATGTATTTGGGTTTGGAATTATTGGGCACAAATTAAGTCTACTGGAATATAAAGTATACATATTTACACGATATCTAGTTGACTGAGAAAACGGCTCTTAATTGACACCGCTAAAGGAAAATACCGCCATGCCCATTATATAAAAGGGAATTATACAAAAAAAAAACATGTCATAACAGAGTGCAAAAAAACAGAAACAACACGAAACAAAATAATACAAGATGTGAAAGCCCAATATGACCAATACTATGAAACAAAATTTATTTTATACAAATTACACATATAAAAATAATAAAGAGGCAAGTAATAGAATGCATTATAAACACTGTGATAAACT